>JAVIWB010003020.1:0-40087 GCA_031893035.1 Dermolepida albohirtum | reverse complement strand
GCGACGGATTTTAATTTTTTTAGTACTAATTTTTCGAATAACTTTGAAACCACGTATAGGAACGAAATGATCCATCCTAGATGTCTTGGCGAGTCTTCGTCTGAATGGTTCTCTAGAACATTCAGCTTACCACAAACCCACACACCTTGACCGGTATCTAAAAGCTCTTTTCCACCATCATCCCGCCTAAATACAGGACATCATCAACCCCTTAGTTCAAAAAGTTTTCAGTATATCTGACCAGTATTCTCTCCCCCCAAGGAATTAAGTCATTCAACCAATAATCATAAACAAATTCTTCAAGCATGATATTCAACAAATCATAAAGCGACGTCTTAATTCTAAGTCCCACAATTCAATACTATATCATCTCCTTTCTCTAAAGACCGTCCATTCTATATACAAGGCATCACTGAACGCATCAATAGAATTTTTCTTAAAAACAACATTAAAATCATCTTTAAACCCCATTCAAAACTTGCAGAACCATATTCACTAAAAGATCATCTTTCGCTAGTTTCACCTACCTGATGTGTGCAGGATTCCTTGCTTGCGCGGCAGTGAATATATTGGCGAAACAAAAATATGTATATATATATATATATATATATATATATATATATATATATATATCTTCACAACAAAACTAACAAATCTACATTTATTATACATGCTATAACCTGTCTATTTAAAAAACAAGACTCTTCACTTCTGAAGGAATATTTATAAAGCCTGTCCCAAAATTAACGCAAGATTTGAATTAAATGGAAAACACAGTTTTTAGTCTTTTAATTGTTATTTCTTTATTGAATCATAAAGTACATAGGATAGGGTTATTTATGGAATAACACATCGGGCAAATGGCCTCCACGGCTTTGCATGCACATACGCACTCGTTTGTCGAAATTTTTCAAGACCATTATGCATAAATGTGGCTGAATTTCGTTGATGCAGCGTTGAATCTTCTCCTTTAATGCACGGGCGGTCGTGGGCTTGTTGACATAGACCTGTGCTTTCAAGTAACCCCATAAAAAGAAATCTAATGGTGTTAAATCACATGATCTAGGGCGCTAATTCTGATCACCGAAACGAGAGAGTACACGACCTGGAAATGTCTCATGCATGAATTGAATTGTTTCACGGGTTGTATGGCATGTGGCACCGTCTTGTTGAAACCACATATTGGCCACATTAATATCATCTAATTTCGGCAGAAAAAACTGTGTTATCATGTCGCGATATCGAGCACCAGTAAAAGTCGCTGCTTGGCCAGCCTCATTTTCAAAAAGGTATGGTCCAAATCCACATCAAACAGTACCACGTTGTGGATGCATTTGTTTTTCGACAATCACATGTGGGTTCTCAAAACCCAAAAACCGGCAATTTTGGCGATTAACAATGCCATCAAGGTGAAAATGTGCTTCATGGCTTAGAATGATTTTGCTTGAAAAATCAGCATCCATTTGCTGATGTCCAATAATCCATTCAACGAACTCTCTTCGCTGTGCATGGTCATTAGGCTTCAGTTGTTGTGTTAATTGAATTTTTTAAGCATGGAGGCACAGATTTTTAGTGAGTATACGCTGTAGAGAGCTTCTTGAAATTTGCAATTCTCGTCCACGTCGAATTGAGGTTCCTGGATTGTCACCTACACTCTCACGCACTGCTTCGATATTGACATTTGAACGGCTTGTTTGCTTGGCGTCTCCAATGAATCCAGTTTCCCCGAACTTTTCAATTAATCTCTTCACAGTTGACGAAGTTAAAACACTATTCCGACGATATTTTGTATGAAATTTTCGACCTGCGGCTGCCTAGCTTTCATTATTTTTGAAATATTATTCAATAATGAAGATACGTTGCTCCATTTGTACTAACCCTAAACTGTCAGCTGTCGAATTGTTTTTTTTTAGGGTTGCCAACACTTAACTGCACAAATGGCGACAAATTCAAATCTTGTGTTAATTTTGGGACAGCCTTTATATATATATATATATATATATATATATGTGTGTGTGTGTGTGTGTGTGTGTATACATACTTTTTATTAATATGAAAATAGTTTGTATTTATCTATTTGACAATACAACACATTATATGTGTTTCCTTGTTTACAAGTTCCAATTTAATCACTTTTCTTAGTAACTGCTTTACTTTTAAATTATTTCACAGTTGCCTAGCGTACTTGTTTTCTTGTCGATTTGCATTAAATAAAAAGTTAGTCTGTTATACTGGGTGTTCTTTTGTCTTTGCTAAATATCTTTAGGGGAAATCTCAGAAAACTTATTGGGTTAATAAAACTACGATCTGCTGAGAGATATTGCGTGTATCATTATTTGTCTTGGCGTCTTTTCATTTAACATCAATCTCTGATTATTTAGCTTTGTGGGCCACGACCTCCGTAACAGCTAGCTGGTCACCGTTCTATTGCTGCCCAGACAAACCAAGGCTACCTGAATCGGTCGTCTTTCCACCCGCAACATTCTTGTTACTATCGACAAGATTGTAAGAATAATAATCATTAAAAACAAGCTCTTTATTTGTATACAAAAGTACCTACAAAATCTATTCAAAGCAGTCGTTTCTTGTAGTATTACATTCATTCATAAGTAATTGTATTTTAATAGTTAGTATTGCTATTATTACTTTTAGTATATAATACAGTATTTGCGTACAAAACTACATTCTTGCATATTTCATGCATTATTTATTTATCAAATTAAGTTCAGTTTGTTTTTCATAGAACACATCAATCTTGTCTTGAAAAAATATACGAAAGCTACGAGAATGCTGTACTTACTTTATAAAGTGTGAGTATACAGGAATGTAGACTGTGTAAATGTATGCTACACAGGTGAATAAATTTCTTAAATTCTTATTTATTTCTTTTCTAGAAATTACTTCGGTTAATTTAACCTCGAACTGAAAAGCTTTTGAAAGAGACAAGGGATGTTTTAAGTTCAGAAGTTTTCGATCAAATTCGTATTTGAACGTTACACGAGGCAACACAGAAATTAATTAACAGAAGAAAGGCTTTTTCTCCTCTATTTCTTTTGATGGGATTTCTAGTGGCCCCCTGGGAGTCCCCGAAGCACGAATGAAATGTTCAATCTTCAAACCTGTTTCTATATTAAGAAAAAGGAAATAATGGGTAGCTGCACTATTAATTAACGTGATAATAATTAGTTTTCTTTTATATAATTATATGGAATGAAATTATGAGTATGTAATTGATTATGTTAAGTATACAAAGAGGAGTTATATTTAGGCTTTGTTTTGAAGTTTTAAATAAAACGACTTTTTTATGAATTTAACGATTAGATTATTATAATACTGAACCGCACATTTTCTGATTAAATATGAAAAGAATAATTCCAAAGTAAATTAAAGTACGTACGTACCGACGTTTCGTCACCACTTGTATGGGACATCTTTAGAGCTTAACCGCTGCTGCTATTGTCGTTGACTAAGTAGCTCAACTTCAACTTCATCACAAATAAATCATCTCGAAATTTCTCGGCTTTCTGTGCATCTTCTTCTTCTAGGAAGATGGCGACTTCGTTTCTTAGTTCATAAATATGATGCACAGCTTTCTCACGCGATAATCATCTTGTTTCGTTATCAGACAATAACGTTGAATTTACTGCACCCACATCATTAAAAAGTGCATCAAAAATTCTTTGTTTAATGGGTCTCATTTTGATAAAATTTACTACGGTTACAACCATCGTAAACACAATTCTCAGACATTTGGAAGCCAGAGAAGCTCTGGCTTCCAAAGAAATGAGTCCAAATTCACTGTGGAGATTTTCATTTCACAAATGCAAATCCAGACATTGTACGAGCACCATCGATACATTTTCTGACGCAATTTTTCCACTATATGTTCACCTACTTCACAAAATCATTTAATATATCAAATAGTGCAAATTAGGTTGCTCTGAGTTCTAATGGCTTGCAGGAAACTAGTTCTTCTACTGCTGACGTGCCATCACAAAATAGATCATAAGCAATTAAATAAGCATATTTTTATGCTACCTGCTACCTTATAGAGGTAAAAATAATTTGTCACACGACTTCCCTAAAAGTTGATGCTCTACATCCTCAGCTATATAACTAATTCGACAGGCAACAGTATCATTTTATAGAGGTATAGACAGCAATTGTTTGACAAAATTATTTGTAAACATAGTTTCCACAATCTCAGTCGCAGCTATCAGAATTAATTCTTCACGACTGGCCATTTTACATGAAATTTTATAAGAGACAAGTAAGATTTTCTCATTCACAGATAAAGCTTTCTTTGGAAAATTTTTGCTTTTTACATAATTTTAATTTTAGTTCAAAGAAGTTTCGTTGTTTGTTAAAGTACTCACTACAAAACGTTTCCAAATGTCGTTTAAGTTTATTAGGTTTTATGCTATCTGTTGCTAAGATTTTTGAGAATGACGCATAGAAGCTTTTCTTCTTCATTCACTCCAGTGCTTGTAAACCCAAAATTCAAGTATTTTTGAGAATATTTTCATGATTTTATCTTCGGAACAACGTTCGTCTGTGTACTTGTCGATGCTTCACTGTCGTCTAGTTCTCTCTGATGCCCACTAAAAATTTATCTATGATTCAGGATAAATCTACTGTTATTTGAATATCGACAATTGCAGTATTTGAATTAAATACGAGGGTAGCCGTTTATATTTCGGAAATAGCAAACAAGAAAAAATTTTTATTATCGCTTTTTAAATATTGTTCTTGAAAATCAATGCACTTTTTCATTCGTTTAAACCAATCCAAAAAGCATTGCTGCCACCGAGAAGGCGGCATATCCAAAATATGAGTTTTGAATGTCTCAACTGACTCTTCCGGCGTAGAAAACCGTTAACCACGAAGTCTATTCTTCACGTGTGGGAACAAACAGAAATCACAGGCTGCTAGATCAAGGCTGTACGGCGGATGGCTCATCAATTCAATGTTTTGCCAGGTCAAATATTCAATTGTTTGAACCGACCTGTCAGAGCTCACATCGTCATTGTGGAGAATAATCTGTCGTTTTCAGTTTGTTTTCCTTATTTCTTTAAAACCTTTTGGCAAACAATAGTTATGTACCATATGGAATTGATCGTTGTAAAACTCTCTAAAGGCACAGTTGCAACATGGCGGGTTTTTCCAAAAAAACAGGCGACCATTTGTTTTGATGTTCGAGCGCGAACAACTTTTGTTGGTTTTGGCTCGTCTTTGAATATCCATACGGTCGACTGCTGTTTACTATCGGACTCATACGTATAGATTAAAGATTATAAATGTATAAAATGGAACCAATTGAGCGGTTGTCAAACTATATGGTACCCAACGTGAACGTAGCTTCTTGGCGGCTAAATGTTCATGCAGGATCTTATGCGCGCTGGTGTTACTAATACCTAGAGATGCTTCGATCTTACGGTATGTCACATGACAGTCTTGCATTATCAGTTCAGACACTGCATTAATGTTTTTCGACACAACAACATTTGTGGGACGACCTTCACGAAATTCATCACTCAAAGAACGCCGTCCAAGCTTGAATTCACTATACCAACAGTGTACTGTAGTTTTCGATGGTGCTTTGTCATCATATAAAGAATTGAGTCGCCGATGCATTCTTGTTGAGATAATCCACGCCGAAAGTTATGAAAAATAATTGCACGAAAACGTTCGCGAGTTAATTCCATTTTATCGGTGACATAAAATTTTCAAGTTACTGTCAACAAAAAATAGCGACCGGATAATAAAACTGTCAAGCTAAATATATTGTCAAAAATGACAAACTTCACTATGCAATCATCAGATCGGAGGCAACACTAACAGTGTTGCCAGTTCCCGAAATATAAACGGCTACCCTTGTAGAATATAACTAATAAAATTCTTAATCTATTCCCTTGTCCTCCTGCTAAAACTCGAACCGTACAGCATTGTGTATCTTAGAGTACATTAAATACAAATATTTGAACAATCATTACTCTTATAAACTAATTTTGAAAAATGTGCTGAACTTGCATGATAATGCTAAAACACAGGAGTTCAAGGTGTTCGTTAGACACATTAATATTCCCAAACAAATGTTACTCAGTTTTCTAAAACTCGATAACGCTCTAATAGGAAACGTTTCGGCATTCTGTAATACTAGAAGCTGTAATAAATGGGTGGCGACGTAATCTCGAATAATATTGTATTAATATTATGACAACAATCACATGTCGCATAATACGCACTAAATATAATTGATTTAATGCTTCATTGTTATCAGACACCTATTCAGGGCGACTCAATAGTGCTCGTCAATTAGTTTCAGTACAAGTTTCACCTAGCTACCGACTATACGTGATTAAGTTGAACGTCGTTGCTATCAACCATCTTCTCTTTAACAAACATACGCGATTAGTGTATTATAAATAATGTCCCGCATGTATTAATAACATATTGTATACGTATATACATACATACATATCACTTAGTGTCCAATCGATTTGCCGGAGCTACGAAAGCCGTATAGCTTGTGTATAGATACTTATTTCACTTGAATTTAATGCTTACTTTGTTTTTTATTTATATGTTAAATTAATGTAATGCGAATTTAAAAAAATTATACAAAAATAAACTCTAATTTGACGCTACAATTATATCTAGCAGAAACAAGCTCTTTCAAACATTCCAGAACTCTCAAAAACTACCCAAAATTGAAGTATGCGTTTATTAACTACATCTGCTGAGCTATGTTTGACATTTTATTGTTTTAATAACGGAAATTGCAGCGACTTTAAGCACAACTTCTTTTCTTTTTTAATACATTGATCGGCCTTTGCTGACTATAAATTTTATTGTTTTGTGTTTGGATTTTAGATCGCTAAGGATAATAAAATACATAGTTTATATTAAGGACGTTTCGGTGAATCTTTCCCCTTTTTTCAATTTATCTATTTAATTGTTTTTCATCGCTAAATATTAAGCACTATTTCTGTATTAAAAAAAATTGAAATTTGTAATTATAATACGTACTCAATTTAATCTAAAGGCTTATCGTCTTTTAAAATTATTAGAAAATTTTGTAACGTCTTTTCACTTTATCATTACTTGCATTTCGTAGTTTCGAAAACAGTGAGTTATAGATTACACAGCCCTGAGAATGAAGAATTAACTCAAATTTAAAATTCAGGGTTTTTTAAAAAGAATACACGTATTTCGAATGCATATATTTGTTAAACTTCAAGATATACGAATATGAAACTTTACACACATATTTACGAACCTCTCAGATTACAGATGTTCAATATGCTCTCCATCAACGACACGAACAATATCACATCGATACTCAAACTTCTCCCATACTCGGGCAAGCATGTCCTTCGTCATTGATATTATGGCAGTACGCATCCGGTTCTTCAATTCTTCCAGGTTCTGTGGGGGTGGTGGTACATAAACGTTGCCTTTAACGAAATCCCACAGGAAGAAGCCGCAGGATGTCAAATCTAGTGACCGTGGAGCCCAGCTGAGACAAGCTAAGTCGCCAGCCCCTTGAGGACCAATCCAACGGTTCGGTAGAGTTTCATTCAGATATTCACGCACTTGGCGACTCCAGTGAGGGAGTACCCCGTCTTGTTGAAAAATGAAGTTGTCTTCGTGTAGCCTCGGAAACAACCAGTTTTGTAACGTAGCGAGATACTGCTAACCGTAAACGGATGATCGAGATATCGCACAAAATACAGTGATTTTAGGCGAATCTCGTACATTTTCAATGGCTGCATGTGGGTTCTGTAGACTCCAAATTCGAACATTGTGTTTATTTATCAGACCACTAACATGGAAAATCGCTTCATCACTGAACACGATGCCTTGTGCGAAAGTGTTATCATTCTCAATAGCATCATGAGTCTCGTTACAAAATGCCATCATCGTTTGTCATCAGGACGCAGGGCTTGTAACAACTGTAACTCGTACGGCTCAAAACACGCCAAATTATTGTTGTAGGCAGGTGTAACTCCCGACTGGCACAATGAATTGATTTTGAAGGATTACGTTGGAAAGCAGTTTGAATTAATGCAACATTTTTTTCAGAAACACGAGGACGGCCAGGACTCTTTCCTTTACATACACATCCTGATCTACAAACTGTCGATACGATCTGCGAATGTTCCACGCATTCGGAGAATCAATTTGATAGCTCAACCTGAAAGCAGAAGACAACTGATATCTAGCGGCTATTAAATAATCTAGAGTATGTATTCGTTTCTTCAATAGCCGAACTGAGGCGCAGCGATATATAATTTGGACAAAATAATACTTTGTAATACGTATATTCTTTTTAAAACACGCGATATAATCAGTGATTTTTATAGTTCTTTATAGGCTGATTACGGAAAAAATAATAAAAAAATTCCATCAGGCACAGTTTCAAATTTCACTAGAAATTATCGACAACAACGCATTTTAGGCAAGTAAGCACTAGTTTTAATCTTAATAATTAAAATTAGGCTAAAATTGGCCGCGAGAAATACTAATTTAGTCGAATGGCAACACTGAATAGTTGTCAAATCTTTGTTTGATCCCCAGCGATCCTACAGCAGAAGAAGCACAAAACGAAGTTTTGATGGGAAGCGAAAACGATATTACAAGGACTATTAAACAAAATCATTCAGTTTTACTAATTTTCTGTTGTTTTTATGAAAAATGGTTTGGTTATTTATGATTTTAATAAAATGTAAAATAAAATATGTATTTCATAATTATTTGTGTTTGGCTTACTATTCCTAAAATACATCTCTCTTTTTGTGAGAGAAACGGTTTTTTTTTTGAGTAGAGCACTGAAGAACGCACAAAATAAAGTGACTGAAGTTAAAACAATTTTTAAAAAGTATCTTTTGCAGGCCTATGTTATCATTATCGCAGCATTTTTCCGAACCTATGTTTTCTCATAACAAAAGAAATAAGAAAACGGATAGATATGATCGAAATTCATAAGGGTGAATTTGACAAAGGTTCTGGACTTTTCATTAACAACTTCACATCACGTATAATATTACGTGACGAACGTATGTTAGCACCTGATTTCCAATTTATCATCCACTTACATTACCTATATATACAAGTATATATAAGTGTAGATGTAGGTTATTAGACCGGATATGAACTGGAAATAGGTCGATGTGAAATCGAGAGAAAAGTTACATTTTCTTGGAATATTCGCGTGTCAAATACGAGTAAGTTTTCTTTCGGTATGGTCGTGATGTATTGGCTCAATACAGAGTATGAGCAGCAAAACACGTTTTCAGAGCTTTTTTATCTGACATTGGATAACAGCTATATTGTACCTTTCCATTGAGAATAGGAGAGATATGCATTATATAAGGAATATTTTTAGTTCGTGACATATTTTATAAAAAGCCACGTGCAGACACGTAGACATTCGGATACATTACTAGTGTGTTAGAAGTAAATCAATATTTATTTCGTTTTTGTTTATTCAGAGCTAAGTGGAGTAGTTATAAAATCCTTAAAACTTTGACGAAAATTGAAATTATCTGTTATTTTCCCTTAACTTAAAGATGATTATTCTAAATAGAGAAATTCAAAAGTATTTAGTTATCATCAAATATGAAAAAGGTTCGAAAATTATTATAATTTAATATAGTTTAATCAACAGACGAGGAATATGTTCTTGTGGACTTTCTATTCATTGGAAATATTGCACTAAAACTTTCAAGTGTATGTCTTCCTTTATACAAAATTTATTAATTTTAATCTCCGTCGATGTGGTTTATTCAAAAATGAATAGAGTTGCAATAAAAGCAGTTTCAATTTTTTGAAGAAATTTTGACTAATGTCAAAAGATTGTGTCTTAATTTTGAGATTTTAAGTTTGAAAGAAGAGGGTCTTGTAAATGGGCTCCAGATGGGCCAGTTTTAAAACCAGTCGTGGTTAAGAAGACTCTTAATTTTGCATTTAGTGATAGTGAGATTAAATAACGTATAATAAAATTGCTGGTCGAAGAAGGTAAAAGAATTTTAAATTGGAATTTAGCATTAGTATTAGAAAGACGTATTTTGGTCTTACGGTTGACTTTTATGAATAACAATACGTTTCGGAAAGCACCAAAGTATTAATCAGCTCTTTTTAATCTATTCGAAATTTCTACTTCAATCCTTCCACATCTGTCAAGCATGCTCCTCAGATAGCAGACTTGTTCTACTACCGTTTCGCAAATTAACATTTATATTGGGTTGGCAACTAAGTACTTTCGGTTTTGTAGTATAAAATAAAACACTTTTTTTTAAACAAAGAATAGTTTTTAATCAATTATATATTTTTCATTTTGCTCAATCACCTTTTGCCATC
Source organism: Dermolepida albohirtum (assembly GCA_031893035.1). Lineage (NCBI taxonomy): Eukaryota > Metazoa > Arthropoda > Insecta > Coleoptera > Scarabaeidae > Dermolepida > Dermolepida albohirtum. The sequence continues at coordinate 29,725 of JAVIWB010003020.1, read as the reverse complement.
TTTCTTTCAGCTGCATGATTCCGCGCTCATAAAATTTCTGGTCCTTATCAGCACCAGGTGCGAGTGAAGGTCATCGTCATTTGTGAATGTTTCACCATTCAAAGAATTCTGAAAACTTCGAAATGAATGGTAATCAGATGGTGCTAGATCAGGGCTGTATGGGGGATGTGGCGTCACTTCCCAGCCAAGCTCCAATAGTTTCCCACGAGTTGCCAAAGATGTGTGAGGCCTTGCATTATCTTGGTGGAATACTACACCTTTCCGATTTGACAATTCTGGCCGTTTTTCTTTGATTGCTTCATCCAGTTTTATTAATTGTTAACAGTAAACATCAGAATTGATCGTTTGGTTCCTTGGAAGCAGCTCAAAAAACACAACACCTTTGTAATCCCACCAACCTGACAGCATGATCTTTTTTGGATGCAATTCAGCTTTCGATGTGGTTTGAGTTGGTTTATCGTGTTTGCTCCATGATCGTTTTCGAACTACTGTACAGGACCCATTTTTCATCACCAGTGATGATTCTTTTTAAGAAAGGGTCGGTTTCATTTCGTCTAAGGTGCATATCGCAGAAGTTCTTTCTTTGTGTTAATTGAATTTCTTTCAATTCGTGAGGTACCCAAATATCAAGCTTCTTAACTAGCCCAAGATACTTTAAATGTTTTTTAATTGTTGTATGCGATACATGTAGCCTCTCCGCAACCTCTCGAACAGTTATATGACGATCCTCTTCAATTATGACTTTGATTTGGTCAACATCAACTTCAGTAAGCCGACCAGAACGTTGCTCATCTTTGAGGGCAAAATCTCCAGAACGGAATTTTTTATACCAATTCTGACACGTGCGCTCTGTTAAGTAATTAGCACCATAAACTTCACATATCTTTTTGTGAGCCGCAGCAGCTTTCCTTCCTTTACGGAAATAAAATAGTAAAATATGTCGAAAATGTTCGTTTCTGCACTCCATTTAAAATTAACCCACAACTAATAGCTTTAATAAAAATCACGCACTACCTGCTTCTGAAGTTACGTCAATGTGACTAGTATCACGCGACAAACGGTAAAGTACAGCACTAACATACGTTATACAAAAAATAAAGCAACGCTCTCTATCAGTAAAAATCGAAAGTACTTAGTTGCCAACCCAATATCTACGGCTCCTACTCGCGTTTTCGTTGCTTTATCTGCATTTACTGGTAGCTTCGCCTCTTTTTCTCGTTTTTTTAGTATTTCGATCACTGATTTCGTATTCATATTGTTTGACATTATTCATTTGCCATTCGCCTATACTAAATCGGCAGGCTTTTTATTATTTATATAGATCCGTGTAAAACCATTACTATTTTTCATTACCTTCTCTAGGATCGTGTCAAAATTCACGGTGAAAAGAAGAAGCGGCCATTATTGATGGCAATATATGCACACAAAAGTCTCCATGGCTAACTCTCTTTATAATTCAACATTTCACGACTATACGTGAATTTCTGATTACCTTACTACCTTACATTTAAATGATAAATTTACATATTTTACGTGAGAATATTAAAATGTAATTTGTCTAATCAATATTCCTATATCTCCTGTCCAAAACCGACTATCTAATAGCTCGGCTAATTACTATTTGTAGTACCTATACAGATTCACTGGCAAATAATTAGGTCTTGAACGTAACTCGTATGTAAAACGTAATTCTACAAATTAAAGATTTGCTTTAATTAAAAATTGTTTATGTACATAGTAAATTACATTTATTTTCTACTTATGGCCTAGGCACTTGTTTATAAATTTTAAATTATAACTTGAGAAACAAAATAAAAGGAAGTAAGGACGTACCACGTGTACTGGAAAATCATTACCGGTTTTTTCCGTAAAAAATTACATAATTTTCAAGAAAATGGAAAAATTTATTTATTCAAAGTATTGACCATTTGATTCTACACAGTTTGCATATCTTTCAGGTAATTTATGGATGCCATCCGAAATAAACTGTTTGTCCTTTGAGCAAAACCATTCGTCGAGCCATTTTCTAACTTCTTCGAAATTAGCGAAGTTCTGCTCTTAGGGTTTTCAAAATAAATCCGTTTTTCATCACCCGTCACTATTTGATGCAGAAATGAATTCCGATCATACCTTTGAAGCAGCATTTCACAGACGATTTTTCGATTTTCCATTTGCCTATCATTCAATTGATGTGGCACCCATTTTCCCATCTTTTGGATGTTTCCTATTGCTCGTCATCGGTCGCTAATCATTTCGTGGGTCACATTTGACGCTTCTGCCAATTGTGTTGGGCCTTCATTCAATAACTCCTGCAGTTTCGCATCTTCAAATTTTTCGATCTACCAGAACGTTCTTTGCCTTGCACATCTAAATACCCACTTTTGAATTGTCGAAGCCACGCCTTACATGTTTCTATGGTTGCAGTATGCTCACCTTAAGTTTCTACCAGAAAACGATTTTTTCTTTTGATTAAATAAGAGTAGTAATGCATGCTGTAAATGCACTTTTCAGGCATGAAACTCAACATCTTCAAAGAGGTGTAAATCTATAACAGTGTTATTTTCTCAAAATATAACATATTTGGCTTTGAAGCTTGATGTTAGCAGAAGAGACGTATAGACATATACCTTATTCTACTGACATCAAGCTTCAAAGCCAAATATCTTACATTTTGCGAAAATAACAAACCATAATATTGCATACTTAAGCCTAGCGACATCTATTAGCAAAACCGGTAATGACTTTCCGGTACACCTGGCAAATGGCAAATTATAACAAATATTCCACCAAAGAATGAAATACATTTAATTTTGAAATAATTTCAAGAGAAATGGATTGTAATTTTGATGTTGACAAGCAAAACAAGTCATAAAATTAAATTATAATGCGACGTCGACCTGCGTATATTAACGTAAATAAATTAAGATTCAAATACGAGATGGGAAAACAGTAAATTACACTAAGAAATCAACGTGTGTCAAAATATTTTATAAAGGACTGAAATCTACATAAATATGAATAGATTGTAAAACATAATAGGCAATAACAATTCGACTATACGGCTCGGGATTCGTTCTAAGTAAATCAACGGATTTTGGTCTCTGAAGCGAAGAAAAAAATGAGGCTAATACTTCGGAGAATATTTTCATGCTAATTTAATAAAAGGAAAGCAAAAAAGTTAATGAAATGTTGGAATTTTAAGCAGTTGCAAGAAAAAAAGGATTAAGACATCCTTACGTACATATATAGGAGCATGATTTTTGTAATATAATACGATATTAAAATAAAAACATATTTAAATAAGATTTGAATAATATTAATGAAACAAGTTAATGCATAAAAGATAAAGAAAATGAATCAGTAAGGACAAATATGAGGCAGGCCTTCGATAATACACAGTTAGAAGACGGTTTATTTTAAAAAGTAAAGATGGTTTTGTTAACCGATCTGCCATGTCAGATACTATAAATATATAGAGATCAAATACCATTGCCAAGACACACTTTGATGATCTTGAATATATCAAACTATTGCAAAAATTGTAAGGAAATCTGTCAGCTATAGAGCAAACGAGATTTATATAAATCACAATAAATTCAGTTACTCTCTGCTCTGAAGTCTCATGAAAGCTTACGTTATATCTCTTTCAATGAAATGTCATATTCTCTTTGTCTACAAATGAATATAGTGGTATTTTATTTAAATCAGTTACGTACGCCGAGGATGAATCTCCTGTGGAAGGCTGGAAGGTGTCATACATCGCTGAACACCAACAGACCCTATAGTAATATTTTTGTGAGTTCTTCTAATTCTTAATATTCAATTACTTTAAATTATTACTATTTAGTCGTATTATTGTTATTTTTACATTATTAATCACTTGTACTTCGTATTATAATGTTTCGTCCTATAATTGGGTTCGCCTCTTGGTCAATAAATATGTACGAGGGTAGGCGTCTATATTTCGGGAATGGCAAACAAATAGTTTGATTACTTTTCGAAATGTTCTCGTTGAAAATCAATTCACTTTTGCATTCGTTTAAACTAATCCGAAAAGCATTGCTGCCAATGTGAAGGCGGTATCTCCAAAATTTGAGTTTTGAAGGCCTCAACTGCCATTTCCGGCATAGAAAACCGTTGACCACAAAGTTTATTCTTTATGTGTGGGAACAAAAAGAAATCACAGGATGCTAGATCAGGGTTGTACTGCGAATGGCTCATCAATTTAATGTTTTGCCCGGTCAAATATTCAATTGTTTGAACCGACCTGTGAGAGCTCGCATCGTCATGGTGGAGAATGATCTGTCGTTTTCGGTTTGTTTCCATTATTTATTTAAAAACTTTTGGCAAACAAATAGTTGTGTACCATTCGGAATTGACCGTTCTACAACTCTCTAAAGGCGCGGTTGCAACGTGACCGGTTTTTCCGGTATAAAATAGCACAAGTAAGTAATGTTCACCTTATCTATTGAATCCAAAAATAAACGAATCTGTGAAGCATACGTATATGTATAATATACGCAAAATTTCTATAATTGGCAACGATCGAATCTATTAAATAAATATAAAGGTTTTATAATTGTCTGCAGTTGAATCCTCTAGTTGTACATAATGATTTATAATTAACAATGATTTATGAATTAGCAATTTAGTATATGGATGTATTATGATGATGAGTATGAATTATATATAAGTACAAATGCAAGAATTATCAGAGGTCAAAGCTATGTGACATGTACTAACCATTAGCTGTTTATAAACTAACACTTAAAGCAAAGCTATTGAAACTTTATAACGTTCTGGTAATAATCAATTCTTAACATTAATTGGACATAAGCACAGATTCAATTATTAGCAGCGGTCAAAGGTATGTACGATGTAATAATCTTCCACTGTTTATAGACTAGCAATTAAATTGAAGCTAACTAAGATATGGAACGTTCTATTAATTATCAATTATTAAAATTAATTAGGCATATGAACAGATTCAACAATTAGCAACGGTCAGAGCTACAAATATGTACCGTACAATAGTAATATACTGTTTATAAGTATCTATTCTGTACAGTTTCTTTCTTTTATTATTAATTTTTCTGTATGTCTGACTATTGAGTTTGCGAAAAGTAATTAATGGACACAATAGATCGACAGTATTGTTTGTGAATGCCTTTTTGGTCTCCCTGCAGACTAATTAGTAACTTTAGTTTTATGAGTTCTTTTATTTAACAAAAAAAACTCCTTTTATGACAAATACCCAACGTATTTTTTAGACACTTTTTCCTTCAGTATTGACAAACGGTTTTCAGTGTTAGGTTAGTATTGCTTCTATGTCTTTCTTAAAATATATGCTCACAGGGAACCCTCCTACTACCGATTCTTTGTTCTAGTTTTAGCACCCCGAAGGTCAAGCAAAGGATCATTTGAGATAACAATATGGATATTTATTTATTGTACTTAATCACTGAAGGTTGATGTGTGCGTTTTGGCTTTGAACGGTACTGATCGTGGGCGGAACTTGTTTCGTACGGGTATTTTGCCGTAGTTCTATAGGTGCGACGCCATTTAATTATCTGCTGACGATGACAACTTCGTTGTTGAAATACGTATACAAAAAACGAAAATTAATGTGGAAAGGGGTTATATATCAACCTTCAGTGATTAAGTTGATCAACCACAGGCTTCAGCAAAATTACCTAAATTTATTGTATTATCTATCACAGAGTGCTGGGCTGACAGCGTACACGTTTCAGTGCAATCAAGTACGTATCCTGATCAAGTAATTGCACGAAAAGGTAAGAAGAATTTTCCTGAAACTATTCACGAGCGTATTCTGACAGAGTATAGGGTGATATCTTGGTTAAAACAATTTCACTAGAGAGCGTCACTGAGCCTAACTGATTTTAATTTATTTAATAATATCAAATGACTTATTTGATCGAAAGCTTTAGAAATGTCAGTATAAACGACATCTACCTGTCCCTGTCGATCAATTTGTTCGCAACGTACTGAGTGAAGCACGCTAAATTAGAAACCACTAATTGTTTTACGATAAAACCATATCGATCTGGAGATATTATACATATTATAAGAGACAGGAGACAGAAGAGTACAAAAGCACATTTTGGGAACCTTACTGAAGTTTGAGGATACATCTATAGGTCTGTAGTTGGAAATAACCGTTGGATCTCCATTTTTCAGCACAGGACATAGCCTTGCTAATTTTCCACCATTAGGAAAGGTCGAAGTACTTAACGCCACATTAAATAAAATTGTTAAAGGACATGCGATGTCTTCGCAATCTTTCAACAGAAAACTTTGAACTTGATCATCTTCGGTCGTGGTTTTTTTCGGTAGCTTCCTTAATGATGAATTAGTAACAGAAGCGTCAATGCAATCAATATGAATTTTCCGAGAGTTATAGGAGACCGATTATTGTCGATTCATATTGGCATTAAACTGGATGAACACCATTGCAAGTTATTAGCTAAAGCGTCAAAAATTTGTTTCGAACCATTTAAAGTTTCATGCACAGTTCTCATCTTTCCAAGAATCCTACTCACATCCTTTTTTTTTAAATGTAGGACCGAAAGAATTTTGGATTGTCACTTATACATTGCCAATATAAGTACATAGAAAAGACCAATTAGTTCCTAAAAGTGCCATATAGAGAAGTAATATTGGCTTTTTCGAAATGTATGCTTGCTCGTTCAAATATGATTCAAAATTTGGGTAATAATGCCGAGACCGTGAGATTGGCCGAAAAGGACGGATGGTATATAGTACATCATTACTATTATTTGACGAGGAATGGAATAGTTTTAAAATCATATTATTAAAACTGAAGAAATTACAAGGATACAATCCGTAAACTGAAATAGATTTTATATAATCAGCGAAAGACACAAATATAAATGTATACGTTCAAAAAAAGTAGTTCATTTCGATACATTAGTGATTCAATTACATTAATTCATTTACATATAAAACGAAAGTCAAAACACATCATTATCGATTCTATTGCATTCAATTCTCGTACACTTACAGATTTCGTGAATCGGTTTTGTTTTCAATACACAATAGCAAACACGATTTATCGAAATTATATAATCCAATTTAAGGTAATTCTTTCGCAATATGTATGTACTGCTTTCGTTTATTTCTTATTTCAATAAAACGACATCCAAACAAAAATCAAAGAACTGTTTACATATGTGTAGACGTACATACACGCACTTATGTATATGCATTGCACGATCACATGCTACACTCTGCTCCACTTTCTATTAAATTCGGTTTCTGAATTGGATCAAGTTCATTTGTAGTATTGTGTATTGTGATATTGGGATAGCCCCGACCGGTTAAGTCAGGAAGCTCGACGACCTTCGTCAACGGCCAAACCAGAAAGGAACGTAGATTTCTTTTAGCAGACATTTCAACGAAAACTGAATACTGTTTTGTGAATACCGTTTGACTGTTCACGTTGACATTTGACATTTCTTTAAAGGTTGATGACGCCATTAGTGGTCATGGAAGTAGTAATTATTGGAAATTGTACTAGGAAAAAAATACACTAATCGCAGTTCAGGTTTTAGTTTAAAAAATATTAATTAATTATAAATCTTACATATGGATAGTCGTGGTTTTTTTGTAATATTCAATAGTTAGACTTTATGATTTAGCACATGTGGAAAAAATTTGAATTTTATATATGAACTCTGTAATTTAATAATTTAAGTGATACGCCTTCTGGCAACGTAGTAAAGGCTGTTTCAAATTGCGCGGTTTTTTAAAAGAATAAATAAAACACATAATTTGCATTCACTTTCAAAAATTTTTATTGATAATTGAAGTATCAATTACGACATTTATATGCGAAAAATAATATCTACCAAATGGCCTCCTCTTGCAAATTTTCAATGACATTTTGACATAATTGAGACTATCTCACCAATGACAGGAATAATTTCATCTTTCAAAGCAGGAATTGATTGTGGATTGTTTATATAAACCTGACTTTTAACATAACCCCAAAGAAAATAGTCTAACATCACCGTTTCTTGAGATTACACGTCCAAGAAATTTTTCTCTTAATAAATCAATTGATTCGTGTGGAAAGTGAGGTGTAGCGCCATCCTGGTGAAACCACATATCCTCTAGATAAATATTCATCACCATTGACAGTTACAGCTTCACCAGCAGCATTTTCAAAAAAGTAAGGTCCAATTACACCACCTGATCATAATGCACACCAAACAGTAAATCGTTTAGGATGCATAGGTTTCTCATGAATGATTCGTGGATTTTCCTCACCCCAGATGCGGCAATTTTGCTTATTAACATAGCCACCAAGTTCAAAACGACTATAATATAAAACAGTCTGTTGTTCAATATCCAGAGTAATGAATTTCAACTGGTACAGTACGTATTTATAACCTGACTTGACATTTCTAAAATGTAAAAGGAAACCTTCTAAACAACTCAATTTTTTAAGTGGGAATTGAATGATACAAGCAGCTCAATTTATTACTCTTGAAATTCATATATTGAATAATAATAATGTTAGTCGCCCAACAGATTTACAACAATCCAATTATTCGACAAAGTATACCAAACATATGTGTATACATATACAGTAAAACCCCTAAATAGTGGTCGCTACAATTTATTGTAAATACGACCGTCACATACAATATAATGAGAGAGTCAAAATTATTCGTTGCCGATGGTAGTGGCTATTTGCAATCGATTTATAATACACCGGTTTATTTATTTTAAAAGAAAGCTCACTAGATCTATTTTTTTAAAGTAAAATAGGTATAAATATATGACATTAATTATAAAATTATAAACTAGGTCTAATTGTATATACGAGGGTAGTCGTTTATATTTCGGGGAACTGGTAACACTATTAGTGTTGCCTCCGGTCTTATGATTGCATCGTGGAGTTTGTCATTTTTCACAACATATTTACCTGGACAGTTTTATTATCCGGTCGCTGTTTCTATTGTTGACAGTATGTCAGCGAAATTTTATGTCGGCGTGGATTATCTCAACAAGAATGCATCAACGAGCTGAATTCTTTGTATGGTGATGAAGCACTATCGAAAACTACAGTATATCGTTGGTATAGTGAATTCAAGTTTGGACGGCATTCCTAGGGCGATGAATTTCATGAAAGTCGTCCCAAAAATGTTGTTGTGTCGGAAAACATTATTGCAGTGTCTGAATTGATAATGCAAGAACGACATATGGCATACCGTGAGATCGAGGCATCTCTAGGTATTAGTAACCCCAGCGCATAAGATACTGCATGAACATTTAGCCGTCAAGAAGCTAAGTTCACGTTGGGTGCCACATAATTTGGCAACCGCTCAAGAAAGGACTCCCGTCGTTTGGTGCTAAGAAATGCACAAAAAATACAATGGCGCTGCTTCAAAGAACATTTATAAAGTCGTCATAGGCGATAAATCTGGGATCTATACATACGAGCCCGATAGTAAACAACAGTCGACTGTGTGGGTATTCCAAGATGAGCCAAAACCAACAAAAATTGTTCGCGCTCGAAGCACAACAATACAAATGGTCGCCTGTTTTTTCGGAAAAACCGGTCACGTAGCAACTGTGCCTTTAGAGAGTTGTAGAACGGTCAATTCCGCAGGTACACAACTAGGAAGAGGCAGTTGAATCATTCAAAACTCATATTTTGGAGATACCGCCTTCACAGTGGCAGCAGTGCAGAGCACTGTGAAAAGCAATAAAACTATTTTCGATGATAAAAATTTTTTTTTGTTTGCTATTCCCAAAATATAAACGGCTACCATCGTATACTCTTCAGTAACTAGCATTTCACCATTTTCAGGCCAATTTTTAAATATAAACTGTACACATACATACATACATACTACACATTTTATTAGTAAAAACGTAAATAGGTATATATATAAAATATTGATTGGATTCACAAAAATTTATTTATAGTTGTAATCCCAAAGTATTTATATTATTGCTCAATATATTGTTTACTAATCCCTCTAATTAATTATACCATTGTTTGGTAAATATATTTTCAATTTTAACTCTATATTTAAACCGCCATTTCATTTGTTGAACGTTTATCAAATAAAACTATATATTACAGTTATTTTAATCATTAAATTTACGTCATAATATGTCGTGGTACATTAAAAATGTATTAACTTAAATCTCATTGTGTTTAACACTGAATTATAAAATCAATAATTAAGCTTTCCAAAAAATTGAATCAATGAAAATTTATTAAATATTATTTCTTTTTATTTTCAAGCAAACATGGAATCTTGTATGCTTCTACATTTTACAAAACCACTGTAGAGATAAATCTAATTAAGACTCACTTTAGCCATCACATATACTTAATATATTTATTTAATAACTTCTACCCAACGGGCAAATTAATTGTACAAATCAGTATGAAAAAAAATTTTTTGATTTACACTATTGCTCATAAGTATTTGGTTACCCTTGTTTCATTACAGTTTCTATAGAAAAGTTGTAATTATAAAATTTATTTCAATAGTAAGAAATAGTTTCATAGTAAATATTTAAGTCTATAAAAGCTTATTCAAAAATAATTATGGGATTACCCTATTATTCACAATGAATGATAATACCCTAATAAAGCTCCAGGTAGAATAATTGCACTTAAGAGATTAGATCTCTCAATTCTTGGAAATTTTCGATTATTATGATTTTATTTTAGGATAGGGTGTCATTTTAAATTGTTTAATATTAATACTTGGGTCTTTTGGCGGTTAAAAATGCCTAAACGTAAAGAATCGAGTGTAGAAACACGATTGTTTGTAATTGCGTACAATAAAACTGGCAAAAGCAACCGCGAAATAGTCACAGAACTTAAAGTAAATCACTCCGCCGTGGGTTACATCATCAAAAACACCACGAATATGAAAGTGTATTGAGCAGAACTTAAAAAGGCAGACCAAGAGCAATAACCTCAGCAGAAGATCTTGCAATGGTGGTAACAAGCATGAGAAATAGACGAAAAACAGCTCCAGAAATCACAGCAGAAATGAATGCTGTTCGTCGAAAACCCGTAAGTGTTTCCACAGTTAAACAGCGATTAAGAGATGCCTGTCTTCATGACGCTTCGGCAGCCGCTTCTACGCAAGCAAAACAAGCAAAAATATTTAAATTGGGCACACGACCACCAAAATTGGACCATAGAAGGCTAAAATAAAGTATTGTAGACCGATGAACCCAAATTCGAAATTTTCGGTTCACGAAGACATGTTTTCGTGAGGAGGTCTGTGATTGAACGTGCCCGGGAAAAATGCATTACCCCTACTGTTAAGCATGGTGCAAGTGCAGTCATGATATGAGGTTGTTTTTCTGGATCAAATGTGAGCGATCTCGCAAAGATCGAAAGTATACTATAAAATGAACAGTATAAGCTCATATTATAGGAAAACGCAATGCCCTCTGGAATTAAAATTTCGGGTCAGAATTTTATCTTCCGACAAGATAATGACCCGAAACACACTTCTGAACTATGCTGGGAATATTTGCAGAAATTGGAGAACGAGGGAACTACAAAAGTTTTGGCGTGGCCTCCCCAGAGTCCAGATTTAAATCCCATCGATTTGCTGTGGGAAGACTTGACCGAGAGGTGAGAAAGTCCCCGACATCTGCTGTTAATATGTGGAAGAACCTGAAAGAGGCATGGGGTAAAATAAAACCTGAGACATTACGAAAATTAATCAAAAGGATGCCTCGATTGTGTGCTGCAGTGATTGAAAATAAAGGAGGGCATGTAGACGAGTCTAAAATTTAGGTAAATATATTATACAACAATTTATTTTAAATGCAAAAATATATATTTTTCATATATGTAACTAATAAAAAGATATTAGTATTTCAATTTTGATTTTTGTTACAGTTTGCGGCTTAAGTGCGAGTGACCAAATACTTATGAGCGATAGTGTATGTGCACTAAACAGTTTATAATATAAGCAGAATTTCAATCAACCTATTTAAGAAAGTACAAAAATATTATTTATACCGTATGTTAAGGCAAAATATTATTGTATATAATTAGTAGATGTATCTTTACATTATGATTAGAGCCACCAAGTTATGACAGCAAGTCAGTGTTGCCGAGACGCGTTCGTATAGTGACCCCATCATGGATGGCAAGTGAGAATTGCGACAGGTAATATTTATTATATGGTATCGTAGTCGTTTTTGTGTATAGCATAATTATCTCCAACAAAATTGTGTTAGAGCTACAATTGTTACAAAACGTCGGTTTGCTGAGGATGTGAACAAGATATAAAAGATTTTGTAGACTTAAAATAATGATGGTGAAAAAGTAATAATTTACGATAGGCCTTTACTTTATCGGATTAGATTTGATTATCAAAAATACATAAAAGTGCACAACATTTAAATCTTGTGTAAGCGAACTTGGAAATGTAATCATTTGAGACAAATGTGCAACATATTTAATTAGGTCTATAAATATATACGAGGTGTGGCAATTAAATAACAAAACTGGTGTGAGAAATGTTATTGATTGGAGATAAACTTATATTTAACGTTTATCCCCTTCAATATACTCTCCTTCCCTATCTACACAATCTACTACATTGTTAAAACAGTGCTGTAGTTTATCAGTCTTTTCAACAACTCCGCGGTTTTTGCTTTTATATATTCCACAGACTGAAAATGTGTTCGCTTTAATGCGATTTTCAGTTTTGAGAACAGGTAGATGTTACGTGCTAGATCTGGTGGATACAGAGGATGATCAAGCACAGCAATGCGCTTGTTCACTAAAAACTTTTTCACAGAATCCAGTAGTCATTCATTCACAAATCTGCTCTTTCCTTCCTTACTCTTCCTCTCAGCTTGATTAGGACTTCTTTGTAATGTTTCTAATTAACGGTTTGACCCTCAGGCTCTCAGTCAATCATGATAACACCCTTGATATCTAAAAAATCGATCAGCATTGCCTTGAATTCGACTTGCTCATTCGTTCGTTTCCGGTCTTCAGAAAGTCATTTGTGCCATTCAAAAACTTGCACGTGTGACGTAACATTATCACTAAACACCTGCTTTAACATTTGTAAATATTCTGTTGGCGTTTTTTTTAGTTCGACAAGGAATTTCAGGTTAAGTCACTGCTCGATTTTTATGTCAACTATTATCACAGCACTACTAAGTAACAGTGTCCTCCACAATTAAAGCTCGAAAATAAAATAAAGCAGACAAAGATATGAAACTACGGGTTGTTGCTGGGAAGTATCAAGGTCGTTGAATTTGATGGAGCCTGTGGTTGATTGACTGATCAATAAGGTTGATATGTAACCCCTTTCCACAATTAACTATTTATAAATTCTGTATACGCATTTCGACAACCAAGTTGTCACGGTGAGGATCGCGTACGGAGTTTGTTTTTTCGTGCAATTTTTTCACCGTGTTTTACCAGGTGCGACACTTTGAAATTATCTGCTGATGATGACAACTTGGTTGTCGAAATGCGTATACAGAATTTATAAATAGTTAATTGTGGAAAGGGGTTACATATCAACCTTATTGATCAGTATCAAGGTCAATGACATTCTAATTACAACCTCGCTCGATGCGGTTGTGCGATGTAAGGAGAGCAGTTTCGATATTTAATTGTCGCACCTAGTATATATTAAAATAGGTCTGCGTCATTAAATTTCTTTGGAATAAATATTACAAAACCAAGTACGCAGACTTTCGTTCGTCTGAAATATGGTTGCAGAGAGAAACGTTTTAGGTAAAACGATTTTCAGATCATATACTGGACATTTTCTTTTAAGAGCATACTAGGGAATGGGAAAATACTCTCCGATCTTCTATTGTATGTTGTGTAATGTTTTAATCAATTGTTATCCCACACGTCAACAACACCCGAGCTTAAAATTGTACATCGTCCGCGTAAGCCAAAATTGAATACAAACAATTGACAACAAATTATTAATAAAAAGAGCAAATAACAATTCCACGGAATGGAAAGAATAAGACAGGTTAGACTCATTACGAAAGCGATAAAAAGAAAGAAAAATTAAGAGTAAGAAAATTCAGGCAAACGTAGTTAAGTGATGTCAAAAGTTTTATAATGGAACAAAACCATACGGACAGAGATGTAAATGTTGGTTCCAAATAAATAAGAATGGGAGAAACTTGAAAAATATGAGCTAATATACACTCTGCACCAACGTATGATGACACATATACAGTCAGCAGCAAAATTAAGTGAATGATAGATTATTTATTAATTAAATTAAAACTGAATTTTAATTATTTTTAATAAACAAATTACAAAATCATACGTTGTTTTAATAGAGTAAAAAAGTAAAATGTTTAATATAAAAATTTAAAAAAACCCACTGAAATATTAGAAGATATTCATAAAAGAGTGTCGTTAATTATAAAACTAAAACAAGTAGAACAAAAAGATAAAAGCAAACGTATTATGTCTCGTAAAACAAATGTATTTCTTTTGCTGCTATTTCAACCTACAAATACAGTAGGATGTTTTCTTCTAAGTTTTTAAGTAACTCAGGTCAATATCTTGCCGTGAATCCTCCAAAGCTCCAAAAAATTGTTATTTGTTTTCCCTATTTAGGATTTGGACTTTTTTGGTATAAAAGTGTCCATAAATTATACACGATTGAGATGACCATTCGAATAACTCAATACCATTTTCTGTGAAAAATTTCTTACTTGCCTTTGTGGTATGGTCCAGGTCGTTGTACTATTGGAAAAGAAATAATTCGTTTCCTAAACCCATTTCAATCACAGATTCTTCGAAATTTTCATTAATTAATATGAAAGACAATGCTTTTATAATTTCTTCAATTGGATCTAGCTTTCCTACACTTCCCTTGTCACGAAAAACATTCCCATATCAGTATCGATTTGTCACCGAATTTAATAGTTCTGATTTTATGTTTATTTTAATAGACGATGGACAGTTTTCTCCACGCTTTCTTCCAAAACGAAATTGGTTTATTTATTTTTTTTTTTTGCAAAATTTTATTTCTACATCTTTATTAACTTGGCAGATATTTACAAGGTTCCATCACTTTATTTTATTATACATATACTGACGCCTCAATTCAATATAAATTGGCTTATTGGAAAAAACAATATTATGATTATTGTATTTTGCAGGTTATCAATTGAGTGTCGATTAGCAAGCTATTGGTCAAAAAAATCAGATATCTATAGATATTTTATGAAATCAAAATGGTGTGATCGTGGAAAAGAATATAGAGTGCAAGTGCGCAAAGCACTTTTTCGACTCATCTGATTTGAGAGTGTACAAACTTACACTCTGCGCTCGTGGGAGAAATATTACTTTCCGCACTTGATGCACAAACTAACATTGGTTCTTTGATTTTTAGAAATCATTATTTTTACAATATGGAAAACCCGTCTAAACTTTATATTTTCATGAAATTGAAGATCACATCTTTGTCTCTCATAATATTACCTAAAATATGAAACTGTACATTGTACTAAAATGTTTCCCTTAACATTCTATAAAACAATGATAATAGTAGTTTACTATATTCAAAACATGTTGGGTTAATAAAATCTAATGCGTGGTAAATAATACAAATAAAAATAGGAGAGATTAAATTTTGCAGTTTATTCAAAAAAACATGACCAATGAAATTAGACTAGATTATGCTTTATGACCATTTACCAAAGAGCTGCACTTTTCAAAAGAGCTGGTGCACTGTATGACGAGACGAGAGCTGGTCCGGCAACTGATTTAACAAAGGCTGGTGCAGCATAAGGAGCACCATATGATAGAGCCGCTGGAGCTGCTACTACTGGAGCTGAATAGGAGATGGCAGCTGGAGCGGCTACAGGTACGGCGGCGTGGGCGGCTACGACTGGGGCGGCAGCGTATGTAGCAACAATTGGTTTACTGACAACATCGGTTCTTGCTTGATAGCTAACGGCAGATGGTACTGCATAACTGGCTGTGTACGCAAGAGGAGCGACACTGGCAGCAGCAATGGCCAAGAGAGCAGATAACACCACCAATTTGAACATTTTGTAAAAGGTCTGTGTTACTTAATCTGTCTACGATAAGCGACTGATATCCTTAGAAGTAAATGTGCCACTTATATAGTCGAAGATTAACGTAATTTACTCAAGAACATGTACTTGACATTGTTACATTTAAAGAAAGTAAAATTGGTGAACCGTATGAATGGACCACACCTGTGTAGTACAATTAATTTAAACACCGTTAGATATCATGGCTAATATTGTTTATTCACATATGTAGAACATATTCTATTAGATAAGGATATGTTTTATTAACATTTAATATACCTGCAACACGATTAATAAAAAACGTAAACTGCTCTAGATTTGTGAATCATTTCTTTAGTAATATTAGTACTGGAGTCTACAATTTTTTAAAATATATTGTAGTCACACAGAACTTCTAGGTAATTTGTATGTTTGTGTGTATTTTCACGTCCTAGTATAGCTTATCATAATTATTTTCGAAAATAGTTTCGGGTGTGTACGAGGGTGATCCGATAAGTACCCGGCCTGACCTAGAGATGGCGGTATTTGTATATCACTATATTAGAAAGTACACAATCTATAAAGCATATGTTTCAAGTTTTAAGACGCCACGTTGTTTAGTATTTGTTTAGCAGGCATCAATAGTGAACGTTTTCAGGGAATTTGTAAAAATGGAGAAAATTAGTCATCTCTACATGAAACAATACTTTTATTTGAAAGGCCACAGCCCAACTGATATAAAAGCTGAACTGGATTCTACTCTGGGTGAGACTGCTCCTTCGTTTGCAACAGTGAAATATTGGATAGCAGAGTTTAAAAGAGGCCGTACGACGAGCATCGCAGTGGTCGACCAAATGAGCTGACGACTCCAGAAATAGTGAAGAAAATCCACAAAGCGGTACTGGATGATCGTCGACTGAAAGTGCGTGAGCTAGCAGACATAGTAGGTATTTCAAAAAGTGCGGTACATCTCATATTATCTGAAAGTTTGGACATGAGAAAGCTGTGTGCAGGATGGGTGCCGCGTTTGTTCACACTCGAGCAAAAACAATGTCGCGTAGATGTTTCCATTGAGTGTTTAGCGAAGTGTTACAGTAACAAAGCAGAATTTTTGCGTCGTTTCATAATCATGGATGAAATATGGGTCCATCACTTCACACCCGAGACAAAAGAACAATCAAAACAATGGACTCAAAAGGGAGAACCGGCTCCAAAGAAGACGAAGACCGTTTCATCTGCAGGCAAGGTCATGGCATCGGTTTTTTGGGATGCGCTTGAAACAACTTTCATTGACTAACTTAAAAAAGGAAAAACTGTCAACGGCGAGTATTATGCGAACTTATTGAAACGTTTGAGCGAAGAAATCAAGCAAAAACGCCGCATTTAGCTAAGAAGAAAGTATTGTTTCATTAAGACAATGCACCAGCTCACAAATCCGTTATTGCAATTGCCAAAATTAATGAATTAAAGTTTTAATTGCTGCCTCATGCACCCTATTCGCCAGATTTAGCACCCTAGGATTATTTTCTGTTCCCAAACTTGAAAAAATGGCTCAGTGGTCAAGGATTTTCTAACGATGAAATGTTGGCAGTTAATGGCTATTTTGAGGAGAAAGAGAGTTCTTATTATAAAAAGAGTATCGAACTTATTGAACATCGTTGGGACAAGTGTATAGAGCTGAAAGGATATTATGTTGAAAAATAAATATATTTCTTTTCGCAATTTTTGTGTTTTCTTTGTTGGGTCGGATACTTCTGAGACCACCCTCGTATTTGTAATATATTGTGTTGATATTTGCGAGTTGATGTTTGAGGTATATAATTGTTGCTACAATATCGTATCTTTCGTATTGCCCTTCCAAGCATGTAGTTTACATATCTTTGTTATAACTCTATGTATTTTTAAATTGATAACATTGTCTGCAATTGTCAAAGGTTATTTAACTATGTTTTTTCTGCAATTCCTTCTGGCGATTACATCACCTTGTACTGCTAATACAAATTCTTTTGCTTCTGAGACCAATCGTCCTATTTTTAGCTATTGGTGTTATAATATTGTCTACGTGTATATTTCACCTATATTGTAATGATTACTGAATAATTTCTCTTTCTGTTATTTTGTATTTTTTGAATTTTTCTGCTACGTTTACTTGCTTTAAATTCAGTGGTCTATATTTGTTGCTTGCCAATACTATAGCTCTGCTTATAAGTGTGGATTCGTTTTAAAAGTATTATTCTTGTTATGGCGTAGATTTTTTAAGAACATCCTCAACTTATCGATGAGAAACTTTTCACTCATCACACATATCTACAGACTTGAGCTCGAACTGTAAGTGGCTGATACTGTGGTGTTATTATACATCCCAAAACGGCCATTTGCTAGCATTGCTATGTATTATTAATTTAAAGATGGGATTATAATTATTATTATCAATGTTCGCTTATTTTTATCTTTTTTATTTAGATGGAGATAGAATTAGGTCTTTTTTTAATTGTGTATTCAGAAATCATTTGACGAGTGAGCAAGTATTAATAATACGTTTTTTTGAATTACAACATATATGTATCTGGATTGAGATTAAGTTCCTTAAACTTTTCATGGAATTCTAATTCTCAATTCTAATTTTAACAGCTTTTAAGTCGTATATATAAATTAATCACTTGAGGTTGACATATAATCCCTTTCCACATTAATTTTCGTATTCTGTATACGTATTTCGACTACTAGTTGTCATCATTAGCAAATAATTAAACAGCGTCGCATTTGGAAAACTACGGCAAAAACCCTCATGAACAAATTCCGTACCCAATCTGTACCATCGTAGCCAAAACCCACACGGGCATAAGTTAATCAACCACAGGTTCCATCAAAATTATCTTCGTATATATAATGCAGAAATTTTTGATAAAAATTTCACGAGACTTGAACCTGCAATTTCATGCTAACCGGGTATGTGTCTTCACTTTTAGAATACGGAGAACAGCGAATTCGAGTCCTCCAACGTGCCGAAAAGGGCATTATGGATATTAAACAAAACCCACAGTAGGTTTTTTTACTGCATATAAATACATACATAAGTATGAGCTACACGCATGCAAAACAAAATTTCTAATTTTAACCGGTTTTTACATTCTACGAATATACATAATGCAGAAATTTTTTGAAAAAATTCTTGGTCTCCGCATCAGCTTCTAACCCGCGACCTCATGCTAACCAGGTATGTACCTTCACCGTTCGACCACGGAGAACGTTGAAGTCGAGTCTTCTAATGTACCATAAATTGCACTATCGAAATAAATATTAAATGAAATTCATGGTAATTTTTTTATTGCGTGTAATTATGCTTATTAACAAGATTATTGAAACTCTGCATGTATTTCATCATTAGATGTCGAAACGATCATTCTCCAAATATAGTAACATTTATTCCACGCGACGAGCACGGTTACATGAAGAAACTGCTGATACATATCTGATGCTGCAAATATTTAATCGATCTTATCCATATCGTGCATTTGCATATCGAAAATGCTACTTGAAAATATCTATTTACGTTAATTACCGACTAAATCTTTTGCACTTTTTCGAAGCGCGCACCACTCACCGAACGCTCGCAATACAATAAGAACTTTAATAATCACAAAATATCTCATAATAATTAATAATAATTTTAGGCATATACGAAAGTAAATATTGTTATTTGCTTACTGATAAAGAATAGTCAAGAATATAAAATAAGTCTCCGTTTATTATATAAGTATCAAACACTTTGTCGATATAACTGAAACTTCTTTCAAAAATTGGTCACTTCTGTTTTGGAATGGATAAATAACTACTACCGTGCATGTAACGGCTGTGTTTTTGATTCGCGCTATATTGTATACCATAAATAAAAAAGTGCTTTGCGTTTAATATTTTTTACGAGGTATTGTAAAAATTGAGGTAAACGCTTGTGGCACATATTTTGAGTATAAGAATCCAAACCCTTGGCATCAACACCAGTTCTCCCATGAAGACCGGACGCCAAACGCGTATAAGCATTTTATACCATTTCAAGCATCTAATCTAGTGGTACAAAAACTGCAAATGGTGTCACAAAAAAAATGTTTGATAATATAAGCGCATCACATAGCATTCGTTTCTACATTAAATATGTGTATTAATACAATCATAGGGAGTTAACAGTTCATATTATACAAAGGTCGAACAATAATAGTTGAAACCTTACTGGGTTTAGTTGCGACTGAAGTTTATGCTCATATATACTCAATTCCATCAGATTTTCATTAATTTTCATCTGAGCATACAATAGCTTTAGAGAAGAAAAAAATAAGTGTAATTGCGTATCATCAGTGTAGAAATTATATTTACGGTATTCTAAAATTGATGGCAGTTAAGGTGGCCCCTTGTGGCACTCCATCTGACAGGATAATAGAATACCTTATCATAGAATAATCTGATAAATTCCAAGATAGAATAAAAAAGGAATAGGTTGGATAGTGTCGAATGATTTCTTAGTAATATTGTCCGCATTATTAGTGACTTTAGTTACACAGCTGGCTGGCCTGAATTAAATGCCGGTTGGAAGGCCAGTAGGGTAGTATTCACTAGCGAAACTATCCAGTATAACCCACGCCCTCCAGATACTTAAATTTTGCGTTGATTATTTTTCATATTCTTTATTTCCAATTAAAGGAATTTCAAAAAATATCTTTTTATTAGCATTCCACGGGAACTATGTAATTTCTTTGCCAGTTTCTTAAAAAGTTTGCAGAGGAAAACTCATAAATTTGTATATGGATGAAAACTACTTAATATTATCCGCCAATAGTGATATAGGAAAAAGTACTTAATTTAATTTGAGAAAATGATTAATGACGTAACTACAATTACGTAACGTCACAAAACAAAATTTTAATTCAACCGAATTATATTGCAAATTATCTAGTATAATAGTGTATAAAAAGAAACTGCAAATTAAGCTTCTGCAGCAATGGATTTTTTTATCAAACACTCTGTATATTCATATATACATATATAAATAAATGAAAAATTAAATTATTTAACAACGTATGGTTCTAAAACATTTAATAAACGTTTCTAAAAATATCTATAGCTATGCGTAGGTTTACATGTAAAAAATATATTGATATACATATGTATATTGCCGAAAATATATTATAACGATTTAAATGAAGGCGTTACCGGTTCCCCTATCCTAATTATTCAAGAAATTAAAATGTCGTCCAATTAATTTCTGCACAAACAACATTACACCTAATGACTTATTCTTTCGTATTCAACTCAATAATAATGCCGCAACCTTTACATAAATCCTCATGACATTTATTTCATGTTATGTATGTATGTAACATAAAGTCCGCGTTTAATCATTTCGAACACGTTTAAGAAAATTCGTGTCGAGAGCAGCGGTCCAACTTCTTCACCTTGCACTCGATTGCCACCGTACATGTCTCGAAGAAATTGGGCGTTGTACATTTGAAATAACAACAATGTGAAGGTCGAAGGCTCTCTTGTTCCGGGATCGGCCCATATAAAAACGAACGGTGGTCACGAAGAAAGACATCAGTGTTTGTAGACAGATCAACCGACACAGACCTTTTAACAAAATGTTCAAATTGGTGGTGTTGTCCGCTCTTTTGGCCGTAGCTGCCGCTAGTGTTGGCCATGCTCCCCTTGCCTACACAGCCAGTTATGCCGTACCATCTGGCGTAAGTTATCAAACAAGGACCGACGTCATCAGCAAACCAGTAGTCGCGACCACATACGCCGCCGCTCCAGTTGTAGCCGCTCCAGTAGTCAAGACCGTAGCTGCCCCTGCTGCTGTAGCTTACACAGCCCCCGCCGTCGCTGTGCCATCTGCAGTTAGCTACCAATCAAGAACCGACGTCATCAGCAAACCTGTAATTGCTACAACATATGCTGCTGCTCCAATTGTTAAAGCCGCCGTGGCTGCCCCAGTCGTCAAAGCTGCCGTAGCCGCTCCAGTCGTCGCAGCCCCTCTAGTGAAAGCCGTTGAAGCCCCAGCTGTTGCAGTACCATCAGCAGTCAGTTATCAATCCAGAACTGACATCGTCAGCAAACCCGTCGTAGCTACTACCGCCTATGCTGCACCAGTCGTTGCTGCTGCCCCAGCTGTCGTTAAATCTGTCGCTACTCCGATTGTTGCCTCCTATTCCGCTCCCGCTGTTGTATCCTCTTACTCCGCTCCTGCTGTAGTCTCTTCCTATACTGCACCAGCTGTAGTCTCTTCTTACTCGGCACCAGCTGTAGTCTCTTCCTATTCTGCACCAGCTGTAGTCTCTTCCTATTCTGCACCAGCTGTAGTCTCTTCCTATTCAGCACCAGCTGTAGTCTCTGCCTATTCTGCACCAGCAGTAGTATCGTCCTACGCAGCACCAGTTGTTAAAGCAGTCCGTGGATGGTAAATTTAGGCCAAATTGTTGATCTGTAGTGCATTACTGGTGTGATTATTTGATGTTTAAATGATTTTATGTGTAAATAAATTATTACAGCGAATGTTTTACGTATTTGTTTATAAAAATATAAAGAAAGTAAAAGAAAATTTTGAAAAAATTTGGTAATAAATAATAATATATTTATGTCTTCGTAAACACATTGTTTTATTTATCAAAAATATAGAGATCTTAAAAGTTATAATTGCAAATAAATGATTAGAAACGCTAGCTGATTAAATGCAGTTTGCATTAACTGGATGAGTTAGTTCTGTCAGTGCATGAGACGATTTCTTTTGTTGCGCTAGATACAAAATTCTCGTTTTTCTATAAAGGAAAGCCTTTTGTCCAATAGATATTCGGCCAAAGGGTAGATAACCTTTACAATGTAAGTAGTGAGATTTCCTGTATTTTCTATCAGTTTAGCTAAACTTTTCACAATTTTGTTGCTTTTTTTGATAATTAATAAGGTGTAAGTACTTGCTTTCCGCAACATATCTCAAAATTAAGAATTCAAAATGCTTTAATGTCTCATAAAGCATACAATTTCAATTATAAAATTACAGTGACGATACTGTTGAAGAAACTCATAAATGGGAGCAAGTTTTTTCTGTCAGTTTTAATGTGTGTTTGTGTTATTGAATCTATGAAATCGTAGTAATAAAAGGTGTTCATAAGACGAGCATTCTGGCGCCATCTGAATCTTACAAAAAACTTTAATTTGTGTAACCCAAATTCAAATTATCATTTCATTTCACGTCGAAGGTAAATTTTAAAGGAAACTGTGGTTGATTAAATTAAGCAATTAAGATTATTATAAATAACCTCTTTCCACAATAATGTTCGTATTCTGTATACGCATTTTGACAACTAAGTTGTCGTCATCAGCAGATAATTAATCACATTATTATATGCTCATGATGACAACTTGGTTATCGAAATGTATATATAGAATACGAACATTTGTGTAAAGGGGCTTTATTTACCTATTTTTGATCATTTTGATCATTCCACGACAAAATTTATTATGCGGCTTCAAATAAACTAACATTAAAAGTGAAATACAATTCTTAAAGCAAAATTTAGATTTTATTTATCAACAGCTTTATTATAGCCTCGCTCAACTATGATAGTGACTTGGTCAACAAACTTTCATTATCCAAACGATAATACAAAGTAATAAGTAAGTATATATCCGGTTAGGCAATCTTCTTATCTTATCTTATTACATAAATGCTGGATATGGCAGATGAAACGCATGTTTTTTGATCGGCTAGTATATTAAATGGAGAGGGAGGAACTTATTATTTCCAGAAGGGCCTCCATTTTCATAAAATTATCCAAATATTTTCATTTAAAATAGGATATTTGAACAATTTCTGGAAATTAACTGCTTTGAAACTGTTTTGTCAAATGGAAAAAATGTAAATTAAACTTTTGTTGCTATCACCTTACTGACTTCAGTAATGATTTCAGGTTTTTCAATAAGAACGTAATTTTGAAATTAAATAAAACACAGACTAATTGAAGTATTGGGCTGAAATTCAGGTGCAGTACATTTTACATATTTAATTTTACATTTAACTATGGAATTTTATTTCGTTCGTATGACCACCGCTAGCACGTTTTCAGCAACCGATTCTTTGGAGCCAATTTTCCATTGCCATTTAGTAACCTTGCTAGGGCTTGCCAACTCTAGTTTTGCTTTACAATAAGCCTTCTTTATAGAGTCACCATCACTAATTATTCCGAAATAATCCAGTACACAATTGAACCATCATACACTATAAGTGGATATAATTTATATAAATTTTAATTACATAATTTTACTCAACTTGGACGCTTTCGATTTCTTAAATGATCTAAATCTAATCAAATGTACTGCAACCTCAGGCGTTTCTTAGAGATGTATTTTATACCCCTGCTATTTAAAGTTTTCCTTAATGGTGCGGAAGAGTGTTGTACGAAAGACTATCCATATGCGTAGGCGACTTTTCCTGATCCGCAATGTATGCTTAGTGATAATATATAGATAGCATGGACCACGACCGCGGAAGTCTACGTACCAAATTAAGTCATCCATGGTTTTGTATTATAACCATGGAAGTCGCTACTAATAATTTTTTATGTAGAAAGACATATTTCAGTAACTTGAATATATAAATACATGCATAATGTAGAAAATATACCACGAAAGATTTGACTACAAGTATCCACTTGTCCAAGATCGAGATCACACGCAGTATTCTGTTCTGAATACTAAAAGCTCTCTTCTATGCGATAGATTGCGACCATATAATTGTAATTTAACACAATAGTAAAGAGTAAAAAAGACGTTCTATTCAAAAATTTATTAAATTCTAATTGCATATTGCAAAATAGGTGGAATTCATGCCCGCATATATAACGCCGATATGCGAAATCCAATATAGATTATATTCCTCATCAATTTCCTGAAAACATGGTCATTAAAGTAAAGTATAAGTATAGTTCTTTAAATCTATTATAAGTATAATTCTCTAAATTTATTACAAACTTCTCATAATATCTGTTATTCACTTTATGATTAAATAAAATTAAGTTGGGCTCTTCAGTGTTAATAATTAATTTATTTTTGTAACACCAACTAGGAAAATCATAGAAAACTCTTTTCAAATTATCCTGCAATGTACCAATATTCTGGCTAAATATACCAATTGAAGTATCGTCAGCATATACAGCATGTAGTTTCATGAGAAATTTTATTCGGCAGAATAAGAAATATAAAAAGTAGTGGCCCCAATACTAAACCCTGTAGTATATGTGTATATGGCTAGCAAGTATATGAAGTTACATTATTAATCTTAGCCTTGATTTTTCTATTGGAAAAGCATGAGGATAACCAATTATCAATGTTTCATCTAGCCATTAATGAAAGCGCGATCAACAGAGTCGAATGCTTTGGAAAGGTTAAAAAAAGTGCAGTTACTTTCAACTCTTTTATTAAGTAAATCATTTATGAACTGCACAGAATCAGTACATGCAGTTTCTGTAGGGAAACCTTGTCTGTAACCATGTTCACTGCTAGAAAATATTTAAAATTTATTATAATAATTATAATAATTTGTAATGCGAAGAGTATGGGCCTTCTCAAAAACTTTGAATACAGATGTTAAAATGGTAATTGTCTATATTATCAATGATCTCGGATTCAACTTTTTTAAAAATATGAACAATATTATTTCTTATAGAATCCGGGAACTGGTCAATCTCTATGGAGTAATTTATGAGATTTGCTATAGGTTCCGCTATGATTATAGTATCGGTTTTCGAAACACTCACAAATATGCCCCCAACTCCCACAGATTTCTTACTTAATATATAATTTATTATTCGCACTATTTCTTCTAAAGTTAAAGAAATGAAAAACATGGATTTAACATAAGATTTATACCAGTAGATAATGTACATACATGAACGAAACTGTGCCCAAAAAGATTTCATAATCAGACAGCAACCGCTGGTGAGAAGTGCTGGGTAAACAGTTCAGCAGTTTTCACTAGTTCTTCTTTAAACCATCACTGTACTTTAATCGTATTTAGTGGAGACGAGACTTATTTTTGTCGAGTTTTCTATTTACTACAAAATACAGGACCTTACTAATATTGTTATCAGATATTCAGTTTGAATAATATTTCTTCCGCTGTCAGTCATTTTAGAAAGAGACTCCGGCTTTCCTTTGAAAACTAATACGCAGAATCTTTCCAGAATTTTACAAATTCTAGTCATTAGTTTGTTCTTCGCAACAAAATACTCACACATGTCTTCAATTCCAATTGATACTCAGTTTATAGTCATCGGTTGTGTCTGCCGTATCAAAGATTAGAAAACATTTTTGATTTCAAAAATTTGAAGTTGCACCAAAAGAATAGCGTTTTTATGACGTCGAATTCGCATAAAGAACGTGTTTGGTACTTTGAAAATGATCTCAGAATAAAATTCCTTATAGGGTCGTCAGTGACTACTGTTCAAAAATTAATGCAGAGGGGGTAAAAAAATTGAAAATTTTCTCTATCCGTAAAGAAGGTAATCCCAGAACGTTTTGATTGCGTTGCTTATTTAATTAATAAAAATTATTCTTTCGAAACATATATATTTCTTTAGAAGTAAAATGTAAAGTGAAAACTATATATTTTTGGTTTTATAATTTTTTAATTTTCTCCCAAGTATTTGCGATAATAATACAATATTACAATTTGTTGAGGAAATTTATGTAAAAAGAAAAAATATTGTCAGTAAATTAGACAAATTCCTCGTTAGATTAAATGAGTTTTGTTTCGTAATACGAAATACGTTATAAAATATATTTTATGAGAAACTTTAAAACATAAATCACATAATTCTATTATATTTATTATTTTTCAAGGAGTATATAAATACAGTGCGCTTCAGAGTCTGCCTCATATTCATACTTATTATGTGTTTATCAACATAACTACGTACAAAGCTTCAAAATGTCTGTTTTGGTACTACTCTTCGCTATTGCTCTACTAACTGGAAACACTGTCAAGGGTGTTCCTGTCGATGATGGCTCTCCAGCTACGCCACCCTCCGATCAGGATGCTGATCAAGAAAATACAAGTGTTAATCCCATTCTAGCAGGTCAAAGTTTTGAAGATAGCGGAACTTCCATTGATATCCTGACAGTGCTATAAATAAAACTGATATTTGTAAATTTAATTGAACGCTTTGGATATAAATAAAATTAGCAGAAATGAAATTCTTGTGTTTTTATTTGATATTTTAGTTGTAATAAATTTTCTCTTCTTTATATTCTGCTGTTTGTTATCGTATATCTAGACTCTAACTTTTCCTCGATCATATTACATAGATACATAGTCTCTTCACTTCTAATATTCTATAACAGTATAGAGATGATTCTACTCTTTATTCTATGTTCCTATACACAATCTGTCGCAGAAAAAAGAGAACTTTTTCAAAATAGTAATTCTTAGTGGCGCTTTCTATTAAAAAAGATATGCGTCAATAAGGTAGATCTTCCACCAATGTAATGTCAAAATATCATGGCATTCGCGTCATTAGAAGCAGAGAAATCGCGCATAAATTTGCAGTGAGTATTTGGCATTGGTAAAAAACTGAATTTTGAACAAAGCGCAAATATCAAGTTCTGTTTCAAACTCGGTAAATCGTTTACCGAAACATTTAATTTATTGACGTCCGGAATCGACTGCTTTAAACTGGAACCTGCAACCTGAAAATTTTGTGGCGATCGGACGAAAAATGTGGAAGTTATGGCCGTTTGTCGATTTTTGCAATCTTTTTGAACTTCGACCGATGCAATTTAAAAATCTTAAAAATCGAAGTGCCGATTTTCGACGTTTTTCGACGTTTTCATGAGTCTACAAGGCGACAGCGCGGACACTGCCGGATGCGTATTGACGTCCGGAATCGACTGCTTCAAACCGGAACCTGCTACGACGTCGCGTTCTCGAGTTATGACCGGAAAACCGAAAATTTTTGCGAAAATTCAAACTGTCACTGCGGCCAAACGGTTCGCTCTACAGCGATGCGCTTGCGCTCGTTTGAATCCCTGGGAAGAGTACTTTCTTTGGTGAAAATTTTGTGGCTGTCGGACGAAAATTGTGGAAGTTATGGCTGTTTGACGATTTTTGCGATTTTTTTGAGCCTCAAATGATGAAATTTAAAAAACAGAAAAATCAAAGTGTGGATTTTCGACGTTTTGATGACTCTATTTTATGTATTCGAACCCGCTGATTACGAAAAACGCATCGGGAATGCGCTAGCTCTTTCGGTTCTCGAGATATTCGCGAAAAACTAAATTTGGTGAAATCGAAAAAATTAAAATTACGATTTTCGCCGTTTCGATGGTCCTATCGTACGTATTTTGATCTCCTGATTCAGAAACAACCCCTACTTGGCATCGTATCTCTTACGGTTCTCGAAAAAAATAAAGTTGCGATTTTCGCCGATTCGATGGTTCTATCTTATGTAT
The DNA here is from genome assembly GCA_031893035.1 of Dermolepida albohirtum. Lineage (NCBI taxonomy): Eukaryota > Metazoa > Arthropoda > Insecta > Coleoptera > Scarabaeidae > Dermolepida > Dermolepida albohirtum. The sequence goes on along the minus strand of JAVIWB010003020.1, from coordinate 1,159 downwards.
TTTGATCTGCTGATTCAGAAAATGTACCTATTTGGCATCGTATCTCTTTCGGTTCTCGAGATATTCGCAAAAAACACTTTTGCAAGTTGCGAAAATCGCGAAAATTTTGGATTTTCGTTCAAATCGGCATGCTATCTCGCGAACCATGGGCCTCTCGGCGACGGCGCGGACACTGCCGGATGCGTATTGACGTCCGGAATCGAATGCTTCAAACCGGAACCTGCTACGACGTCGCGTTCTCGAGTTATGACCGGAAAACCGAAAATTTTTGCGAAAATTCAAACTGCCACTACGGCCAAACGGTTCGCTCTACAGCGATGCGCTTGTGCTCATTTTAATCCTTGTGAAGCGTACAATCATTGGTGAAAATTTTGTGGCGATGGGACGAAAAATGTGGAAGCTATGGCCGTTTGACGATTTTTGCGATTTTTTTGAACCTCAAGTGATGAAATTTAAAAAACGGAAAAATCAAAGTGTGGATTTTCGACGTTTTGATGACTCTATTTTATGTATTCGAACCCGCTGATTACGAAAAACGCATCGGGAATGCGCTAGCTCTTTCGGTTCTCGAGATATTCGCGAAAAACTAAATTTGGTGAAATCGAAAAAATTAAAATTGCGATTTTCGCCGTTTCGATGGTCCTATCGTACGTATTTTGATCTCCTGTTTCAGAAACAACCCCTACTTGGCATCGTATCTCTTACGGTTCTCGAAAAAATAAAGTTGCGATTTTCGCCGATTCGATGGTTCTATCTTATGTATTTTGATCTGCGGATTCAGAAAATGTACCTATTTGGCATCGTATCTCTTTCGGTTCTCGAGATATTCGCAAAAAACACTTTCGCAAGTTGCGAAAATCGCGAAAATTTTGGATTTTCGTTCAAATCGGCATGCTATCTCGCGAACCAAGGGCCTCTCGGCGACGGCGCGGACACTGCCGAATGCGTATTGACGTCCGGAATCGAATGCTTCAAACCGGAACCTGCTACGACGTCGCGTTCTCGAGTTATGACCGGAAAACCGAAAATTTTTGCGAAAATTCAAACTGCCACTGCGGCCAAACGGTTCGCTCTACAGCGATGCGCTTGTGCTCATTTTAATCCTTGTGAAGCGTACAATCATTGGTGAAAATTTTGTGGCGATGGGACGAAAAATGTG